>JBAMBJ010003138.1:0-18236 GCA_037043495.1 Drosophila recens | reverse complement strand
TTTTTAATTATCAAAATTCAATATTTTAGTTGTAATGAATTTTAAAACATATTGCTCTATGTATTCTTAATTCTCCAAAGGGTTACACATCGTTCTGGAACGACTGCATATCAAGCGGCTTGCGTGGTTGCATCCTCATCGAGCTCGGCCTGCGTGGACGCGTCATGATCGAGAAGTCGGGCATGCGACGACGTGGCCTATGTACAAGGTATGTGCACCGAAAGTGAACAAATTCCAATATCCTAATCTATTATAATGTTGTTGTCAGAAAACTGATATTGAAATCGGATCAGCAAACTGGAGATGTGCTGTTGGATGAGGCGCTGAAACACATTAAGGAAACAGATCCCCCAGAGACGGTGCAAAGTTGGATCGAATATCTGAGCGGTGCGAACTGTGGTTTTTAAGCCCCAAATACATACATATATAATACTATAATTTGATATAATTATGCGTATTGTTGTAGGCGAAACTTGGAATCCATTGAAATTGCGCTACCAGCTGAAAAATGTTCGCGAGCGTCTGGCCAAGAACCTCGTGGAGAAGGGTGTGCTCACAACGGAAAAGCAAAATTTTCTGCTCTTCGACATGACGACACATCCGCTGAGCGACAATGTGGTCAAGTGCCGTCTGGTCAAGAAGGTGAGCATGGAATGGAGCTGGCAATTTTAGTAATATTCAATATGAGCGGAAATCAAAGTTATGGAATTAACTTTGTTATAGTAACAAAATGTAAACCAACGTTGCTATCATTACACTAGTTTATAAAATCAAAAAAATTTTGCTTCTTGTGGACTTTGGCCCACTAAACACGAAAATCGCACTTAAAATTTTTTTTATGGATGCGTTATCGAAAAAATATTTTTTTTTTTACGAATTTTTGAAGTTGCTTTGACTATTTTAGAGTATACCACGAGATCTTATTAATCGATCTGGCCAAAAGAGCACTAAAATTAAAGGTAACAAATTCTTTTACAACTTTCTTTCATATAGTTTTGAGATCGGTTTAGTAGTTCAGAAGCTAGCGACTTTAATAAGTTCTGAAATTCGGTTTTTTTTTATGATTTTTGGGGCTGGAGAGGTCACAAGTCACCCTAGAAAAAATAGATATCGCAAAGATAAAATTAATTTTAAGTGTTTAACGAAAAGCTGACATTGCAACAAAAAAATTAGCTATTTTTTATGAGAATCCATGGATAAATGGCGGAGTAATACGCTTTTCAGTGCAAGACCAAAAATTATGTTTTTGACAATTTTCAAGCTTGTTTCGTATGACAGCTATATGATATAGTGGTCCGATTTCAACCAAATTAAGTCAGAAAGTATGGAACCACCCCATATGCATATTCTGTCAGTTTGGTTCAGATATCTCAAACAACAAAGTTGTATATGAATCAGTTTCCTCTAATTTGAGTGCTCTTTTGGGCACATCGGTTAATTAGATCTCTTGGTATACTCTAAAACATCGGTGGGCACGAAATCTGAATTCGGGAGCACAACAATAACATCAACTGCGAGTCTTTTGTGCGTCTTCACAGCGCCGAATAGGCCGAAAAATAGTTAGGAGCAGTCGCTGCTCCCGGAGCCACTGCGTGCCCACCACTAGAGTCTGAAATGTCGGAGCAATGCAAAGCGAAATGGCTGTAAACTAGTGTTATTATTCGAGTCTTCAAACTTTTATTGATTTAGTTACAAATTGAATTGTATACTAATGCTAAATTTCGAAATTTACAGATTCAGGATTCGGTGCTTTCCAAGTGGGTGAACGATCCCCAGCGCATGGATAAACGCATGTTGGCGCTCATATTTTTGGCGCACGCCAGTGACGTCATCGAGAATGCATTTGCACCGCTGAACGATGATGACTATGAGGTGGCCATGAAGCGAGTACGCGAACTGCTCGATCTCGACTTTGAAACAGAGGCGGCCAAGCCGAATGCGAATGAGATACTTTGGGCTGTGTTTATGGCGTTTACGAAATAGGGCGATTGCCCCAATCAATCAACAACACACATATACCCATTCAAGAATTCCCCTTAAAGCCGGCTAGCAGCACACACACACACACACAAGAACACAACAAGAACACACACTCGCACATCCACACACACACAAACCTTGGCTGCTTGTTTTCAAAAAACAGAAGCGGGCAGTTTTTCAACTACCACTAATTCTGATATTCTTCAGTTCAACATTTAAAATGACAGTGTGAATAGAGGCGCAGGTCATAGGATATATAGATATACATAAATTCTATATATTTCTATATATACTATTATTAAATGCCGTGCCTAATGTCAAAAAAAAGATACAAAAATTTGTTCGATTTTGTTTTTTATTTCAATTCGCAATTTATATGAATAAACGAAATGTTAGCAAATAGTTCAATTTTAACAACAACCAATAATTGCCGTATTATTCCATTAATTGTGTTCTGCGTAATTTACAGCAATTTCGGCATAAAACAGTTAATCAAAATTGAAATCCGATTTGTCAATGTCTAAACAACAAATAACTAAATAAATGTTTAATTAAGTTAAGCCGATGAAAAATGAGATCGAAATGAAAAACGGAAACTATATTAATGATTTTGTGCTGCGACAGGATTTTTTGTAATTATATAAACCTAACATTAATTATAAGAGCTCGGATGCATCCACAAATGTTTATAAATCTGTTAATCTCTTAATCTTTTGAAACTGTTAATCTGTTGCTCTATTGATCTATAATCTGTGTGCTCAAATCCTATTCCCATTTCCCTTATTTGCTTTAAATTAATTGTTCACTTGTGATTTGAATAATTGGCAATAACAACAGATACAACCAGAAAATACACACACACACAGTTACAGATAGATAGACAAAAAGATACGAGAGATAGAAAAAAAAGAAGGGGGCATCTTAGGCAATGTTTATTTAATTGTTATAGAATTTCGGGAACATTGAAATTGAAAACTTTTCTAAACATACAAGATAAAGTAAAACAGAAATCGAAACAAATAAAAAAAAAAACAATCTACAAATTTATGTAAATGTAAAGTGTGCACGTCAAATAATAATAATTCTAGATATTTAATGGCCTAATAAATACAATACAATATATATATACAAATACCTTATATATTCAACTGTGTTCACATTTTATTGAATTTATTATTTTTTGTCTACTAACTTGATAGTGAGATGAAAATTAAGTTCATTTCAGAAGGATAACAATCATATTAAAGTAAGCAACAATTCTAGAAAACAATTAAATATTAATTTCACAACTAGACTCAAAACTGAAGAAATTTAGCTAATATCTCAAAATAATAAAACAACAAAATAATATTTTGAGCCAGAGTTTAACCATTAATCGAAAAACGTTGTTTGTTTTTTAATAAAGATTTTTATTCAATATATTTCAATGATTTTGCACATAGGTTTTTTAGGTTTTTTTTTTTTGGGACAATGGGGAGTTTGGGGACTGCAAATACCAAGTACAATAAAAATCAACTTTAGTTTAGTTTACACAAAAGTACAGTAGTAAAAGCACAAAGTCAACTGAAAGTTGAAGCAAATATCGTTTTGTTTTTGTTTCTTTTATTATAATGCTGGATACTATATAGAAAACTTTGCTACATATCGTAATTGGGTTGATACAGATAAATATATATATATGCTTGACACCTTTTCAGGGTTTAACAAACTTCAACGCCTCAGGCTTAATTCACGTTTCGTTTTTAACTAGGGGAATTTGTAGCAATTTTTTTACTTTTTAATTTCATTAAAAATATGTATGGAATTTAAAGAAAAATAATGGAAACGGCAAAAAAAAAGAAAATATATTGGCCTAATTGCGGGTTGCTCGTTTAACAAATGTTGATACACACAGCATACACACACACATAGAATAGATGATGATAGCATATCGAAATACTTAAGATTGACATACAAAGATAAAAAGGAAACATGCAAAATATGAAAACTTTAATAAAAATTAATGGAAGATTTCTAGCGCTCGAAATGAAGTCGCAGCTATGTATATGTATATGTTTATATATAATTGAAGTGTTTCTGCTGTTTTGTTTTTTTAACTTCTTGCTCCTCTTTATACTAATAATTATGATCATTTGAACCGACGACTGCTCAGTGAGAGGCGACGCATGCGCGCCCGATTCTGTGAGTAGCTCCTGGACCAGCGCTCCTCGGTGGCAGCCGGCAGTTTGTACGTGTGGCCTACGTGCTAACTTAACAGATCCTTGATCTCCTTGTGCATGTGGCACAGGAAATCCACATAGCTAGCCGAGCCATCTGTGCCGCGATCCTCGATGAGAAAGTGACGGAATACGCTCTCCAGCTTATCGTTCTGACGCACACAGGTAATCTGCAAAAAGCGAAACAAATGTGAGTGCGAGTCTTTATAGGGTATCTGGTACATTATACGAATTCCGAAACTTTTTTAAGGAATTTCGAAAAAGAAAAAAAATCCAAGAATATAATTTTAGGAATCCAAAATGGATAAGAAAAAATTAGGAATCATAAATTAGAAATTTCAACTAAGAGAAATATTCAGGGTACAAAAAAATGAAAAAAAAGTAGGAAAAAAAAATTGGGAAAAGTTTCTTGTGTCTACTGTCATTGGTTTAATTCTTTCGAATAGTTTTATACATTATTCATCGTTTGTTTTTGTTGAGAAAAATTAAAAAATATATAAGCAACAAGCAACCGACTAATATCGCTACTCAAAGCATACAACGACCGCAAAAATGATAAAATTATTGACATGTACATGTAGACCCTGTTGATTTTGAAATAAAAGATTCGCTCTGGAAGTCCTGATTTTGAAATTAATAGTTCGATTTTGAAATTAATAGTTCGCACGATTTTTAAAAATATATTTTTGCTTTCCCAATTTATTTCTTCCTAATTTTGGATTCCTTATAACTGTTTTTCTAATTTCTGATTCTTAATTTTGAATTTCTGCTTTTTGGATTCCTAATTTTGGATTTCTCATTTTTTTTTTCCGAATTTTCGTATTCTGAGTAATATTTTTCGACATTCGTGCATATATAGAATCGGGTATCTACTAGTAAAAACATACCCTCATGTAGCGCGTACGCTCCTCCATGATCTGGTCGATAATGTCCGTGATGCGACGCGCCAGTGGCGTATCCGCCGTAATGGCGAATCGTTCGGCGTTCACCTGCTGCGTGCACTGAACACCGAAGAGAGCCTGGACAAAGTTGGGCGCCAACGCCTGTCCCAGCCAGATGAAGAGATGGACGCCATTCTCTAAAATGTAGGCGCCATCCTCGGTGATTTTCTCATGGGTGCAACGCACTGGACCCGGCACAGATGTCTCGTCGGGCTCCACGTTGTGTATGGGAATGAAGCGTGGATACAGATAGTTGACGGACATGTTCAGGTCCATGGCCAGCACGAATTGTATGACATAGGAGCGATCGTCCAGCGTCATATCGGAGCCACCCGAAATGGCATCGTTCTTCAGGAAACAGGAGGAGTACAGAGGCAACAGCTTGAGGCACTCGGGCAGGATCAGTTGACCCGCGGATGTAGGCGATGTGCAGTGCTTGCGATAGCAGGCCAAGATCTGTGCCGAACGCTGGATCAGATTGTCCTTGACCTGTTTCGGGGAATGCTCCATCAGCTTAAAGCACGCCTGCTTGGCAAAGAACAGCATCATGGCGTCCAGATCGCAGCTCTTGAACACATCGGCAATGGTCACTGTGACACGCAGCGCCAGATTCAAAATGCGCAGTCTGCGCTGCCCACTGCACGAGGTGTACAGCAGTGCCACCTGGATGTAGACGTTCTCCTCCGGCGGCAGCTTGTCGTCATGCTTAATCTCAATGCTCACCGATTTGGTGGCATCTAAAAGGAAGATAAATCAATGTAGTTATTAGAATGTGATCTAAAACCATACTTGTTAAAATTCGACTAGAATTTATAATCAATTAGATTATTTTTGGAACTAATCGTAGTGACACTGTTGAAAAATTTGTGTTTATTTAATGATTACGATTATAAAAAATCAGAAATAATCTAAAATTATTACAATTATTCAAAAATAATCAGAAATACTCAAAAATAATCTTTTTGAGTATTCAGATTATTTTTGAATTTTTTTAAATTATTTCTGATTATCTTTGATAACATATGATTATTTATGACTATTTAGTAAAAATCAAATTATTTTAAATTTTTACAATCAAAGTAGCCAAAATAATCAGAAAAAAATCAAAAATAATCTGAATACTCAAAAAGATTATTTTGATTACTTCTGATTATTTATGACTATTTAGTAAAAATCAAATTATACTAAATTTTCACAATCAAAGTAGCCAAAATAATCAGAAAAAATCAGAAAAAAAAATCAAAAATAATCTGAAAACTCAAAAAGATTATTTTTGATTATTTATGTTCTTTTCTGATTATTTTTGAATAATTGTAATAATTTAAGATTATTTCTGATTATTTTTAAATAATTGTAATATATTAGATTATTTATGATTATTTCTGATTATTTTTGAATAATTGTAATAATTTAAGATTATTTTTGATTATTTCAGATTATTTTTGAATAATTGTAATAATTTTAGATTATTTCTGATTATTTTTAAATAATTTAAGATTATTTTTGATTTTTTGTAATCGTAATCATTAAATTATTGGGCAAAACCGAACATAATCGTAATTTAATCATTAGTTACCAATGATTATTATTACTAATCATTACTTAACAGCTATGTCTAAGACCTACCAATGCTGGCCAGCTCCACGTCCGTGGTGTTGGACATGTAGAAGTGGCCAAAGAACTCGGTGGGTCGCACGCCCGCCGAGGTGCGCACTCGCATCACCGCATCAAAGGCAATTGGACGCGACACGTTCTTGATGATGTCCTCGATCAGACGCTTGCCATCGAGCTCCGCCTGGAAGTATGTGTACTTGAAGACCTCTCCTCCGGTTAGACGCGACACTTGGCCAACGGTGGCAATGTCAATGTACGCATTGTTGAACAGAAACAGATCCACGGAGCAGCCCTGCTGCACACACTCCTGTCCCAGCGTATTGTAGGCCGTGGTCTGTGGCGTCAGCACCGTCTTCTCCTTGTCCGTGCCCAAAAGTTTGCGATCATCGCGATTCTTCAGCTTGCCCGGCGCCTCGGCAATCGGCAGCGTTGAATTGAAGACCAACAGTTTGCCCGCGGCATTGGACGCCTTGAGGGCCTCGAGACCGGCCTGTATGGCCGGATAGAGTATGGTTTCCGTCTCCTTTGTGTCCACAAACATGCGCGGTATTTCCTCCATGAGCGCATCGATAACCGCTGCCGATTCCTCTGGATGACAGAGGAAGCCATCGAGCAGGGGCATAAACATCTCCTGGACATCGCCCACCACCATCATCTGGGGCTGGGCCAAGCTGCTCTTGATATTGTAGAAGTGCACGGTGCTGTTGTATGTGATGAAACCGACGCGCACCTTGGACCTGTCCTGTCCCTGGTCCACCGGCAAATGCTTGAGTATATCCTTGATCTGTGAGCAGAGCAAATGCACCAAGCCCGACTTGATCGTGTTGTACGACACGTCTATGATGAAGATAAACGCGGGCACCTCGGGCGCCACATTGTTCTGTGTGAAGAAGGTCAAGTGATAAGTTGAGAGCTGAAGTTGGGAATACAATTGCTGAAACCTACGCGACAGTAATCCTTGGTGGCCAAGAACTCATAGGTGCCCAACAGGAGCTCAGGTCGCTCGTGCTTGTCCACACGCTGTCCGGTGTGGTCCAGATGCTGATAGTAATCGGGATGCACTGCAAGAAATTAAATGCAACGCATTTCAAATTAGTAAATAAAATACTTGAATTATTAAGTTAATTTAATCATAATTATTTTTTGGATCTGTTCCGAATTCCGAAACGAGTTCCGAATTTCGAAACTCGACAATAATTGTCGTTTTCAAAACGTGTGCTGTAGAGTCACCGGATTTAAAAGTAAACGCCATTTAAAGCTTTAAAATGAAAACCTAAGATTATAAACTGAAAATTATAATAATGTTGAACACTTTTAGAATCGATTAACATCCCTACTTCAAGTTTAAACAGTTGAAGTATTTTTTAAAAGAATTTTTTGATAAGCATCTATAAAATATTGCATCAAAACCGAGTTGTTTTGAGTTCTACTTTAATTTTTGTTATCGATACCAATTCTCCCAATCGAAAACTGCTAGAGCTGCTTCAAATGAATAACAAAATTCGAACAACGAAGTTTTGGTCTAATTTACCTTCTATCTGCTATTTTCAACCTGAAATCCTATACATAAATTTTCGAAACGTTTTCGAAACTGAGTTCGAAAAGTAAAAACAAGCTCATTCTAATCGGAATTGGGAACAGAAATAGTAAAACGTTCGTTTTCGTTTCGTTTTTACTTTTTGAAAACGTTTGGAATTCGGAACAGGCCTGAGTAATTATAAATTATAGAGTTCGAGTACTTTGAAAAGTCATTTAAAGTTTTTGGTTCTTATCTCTTTTTAAAGTTTTCTTATTAGATTTTCCCTTGACAGGAGTCTGGACAATAGCACCTAGAAATTCTAGCGTTATTTGGTTAAGTCCTTAAAATTTATAAATAATTGTTTCCTATCATAAAATAAGCCGTGCTAAAAATAAATCTTGAAGAATAACCCTAGGCACGAAATCTGAATTCGGGTGCACTACAACAACATTAACAACTTTTTTAGAGTCTAACTATATTGTAGTTCACCCAAATGTGCGAGCAAAAAGTTGGGAGCAGTCGCTAGCTCCCGGAGTCCATGCGTGCCCACCGCTGCCCTAGACTAGTTTAAGCTATAAATTCATCATTGATCTAGTTCTTTTTATCATTCATCCTGAGATCTGATTCCTTCTCCCTCTGAACTTACCCTCCGTGGTCACCTTGCACATAAGGCACTGGAATCGTCGTCCCGCATCCACGAACTGCATGTTGGGCGACATGTACGCCTTGCAACGATTGCAGCGAATGGGACCCATGTCCCCGAAATTGACAATCGGTGGCTCCATTTCGCCGTGGGCGACGCGGGCCAGCGGCGAGATGTTGAGGGTCAGGGGCAGAGCCGTGGTCTTAAGTAGATCGCCCGTGTTGGGGATGCAGTAGAGCGAGGAGCGCATGAAGCGTGGCGAGGAGTTGCCCTGATCGTGCACCGTGAACTTGGTGGTCACCAGAGGCGGCAACAAGCCCGGCTGATTGGTCACAAACGGACCGCCGGCCGTTTGCTGATTCTCGATCATCACCTGGATGGGATTGGGCATCTGATCGGGATCGAGGCGACGCTGCTGCGGCGCCTGTTGATACATGTTGCCCGCGCCAGGCATCGGAGGTTGCTGAGGATTGAGAGTTAAAGTGTTAATTTGAGAATCAAAAGATCTTTGGTTTACTCACATTGTAGCCAGGACGCCCGGGTCCTGGTTGTCCTCCTGGATAGCTGCCAGGTTGTGGCGGATAGCCGGGCATGGGTTGTTGCGGCTGCTGTCCCGGCTGAGGTGGATAGCCGGGCATGGGTTGTGCAGGCGGATAGCCAGGCATGGGCTGCGCCGGATAGCCAGCCTGGTGTGCCGGCGGAAAGCCATGAGCTTGTGGCGGCGGTGCACCGGGGAATGCAGCTGGAGCTGGAGCCGGAGCTGCGCCTGGTGGAGCGCCATATGCATTAGTAAAGCTGCCAGGAGGAGCGCCATATGGAGCTGGCTGGGGTGGCATGCCCGGCTGGGATGGCATGCCAGGCTGGGGAGGCATGCCAGGCTGGGGAGGCATGCCCGGCTGTGGAGGCATGCCCGGCTGGGGTGGCATGCCCGGCTGGGGTGGCATGCCCGGCTGGGGTGGCATGCCCGGCTGGGATGGCATACCAGGTTGAGGTGCCATGCCAGGCTGGGGAGGCATGCCGGGTTGAGGTGGCATGCCCGGCTGAGGTGGCATACCGGGTTGAGATGCCATGCCGGGTTGCGTGAATGGAGCTGGAGCAGCGCCAACAGGCGGCTGACCAGGTCTGCCAAATGCCGTTGGAGCTGGCTGTCCTGGTCCTGGTGCTCCTCCCGCTGTGGACATAGGCGGCAACTGTTGTCCCGGCGTTGACGACTTTGGTGGCGGCATGTGCGGCAAACCCGCCAAGTTGGCGCTGTTCAGTGTCATCTGGTTAATGCCACTGGGCACGCTCTGCGGCTGTGCTCCAGGTGCCGCTGCTGTTGTGGGCGGATACAGCGAGGGTGGCGGCACTGCAGCTGGCGCCGGAGATGGAGCTCCGGTTGAGCCATTTGCATAGGCTGCCCCGTAGGCATTGTTGTTGTTGAAATTTGGCTGCGACGTTGGCGGCGCGTTCGAGTTGAATTGCGGAGGAGCAGGAGCAGCTCCAATTCCAGCTGTTGGCATGGGCGGCTGTGCGGGCTTAAGGGGATTTCCACTCACACTCAATCCGCTCATTGACGTGGCCAACTACGAGGGAGAGCGAGAGAGAGAGGGAGAGAGTTATTCATAAGTACATGCTAAATTAATTCAATTATGTACGACTTCTTATCAGACAATTGTTGTTAGTTGACCTCTTTAATAAAATACTCAAGAAAAGAAAAACTATTATCACTGCTCTTTAAAGTTATAAATACTCTTACTCTTCATTAAAACAGCTGATAACCCTTTCAACTACTCAAGAAAAGCTCGATCTCCATAAGGACCCTGTTGTTGTTGCTTAACAGAAGCTTCACAACATCACTCAGGCTCAAAAGCTTTACAAAATCACTCAGGCTCAAAAGCTCTGGCTCTCACCTGCTGATAGTTGCCATTCACATACGGCTGTTGAGTGGATGTCACTGGAGCGCCATATTGTTGTTGTTGTTGTTGCTGTTGTAGCGGCTGCTGCTGCTGTTGTGGCGCTGCTGGCTGTTGTTGTTGTTGCTGCCCTGGCTGCGGCTGTTGTGGGGGCCAACCCGTTGCAGCCCGAGCCCCGCTAACGGGCGGTGGCGCTGCATATTGTGGTTGCTGCTGCTGCGGCTGCTGGAATTGCGTAGGCGGCGGGCCATACATATTCGGATTCATTGCTTTGTATAATATTGCAGCGTCTCCTCAAATTGAGCACATAAAAACGTAGCAACAAACTTTCACACAACACACACTCAAATAAACAGCTCAAAGTTCGCGTTCTTTTTACCGATCCCGTTCCAACGAATTCAAATGATGCAAGACCGTTGTGTTGGGTGGCTGCTTTTGTGCAATTAATTGCAGTTGAAGCTCGGCTGGACGCACAGGTAACTCAGTTAATAACACAAATTCCAAGCAAAAGCAAACTTCCACGTCAGTTCGCTAATTCGATTTTTTTTCTGCTGCTTTTTGGTTGCATTTGACAGTTTGCCACGTAAAGTTGTCGCCTGTGCGACATATATCGATAACTATGAAATGATGAGCAATACAGTTGATTTCGATATGTTTGGCGATTCTTTTAAATTGAGTCATGTAAACAATTTGGAAATAATTTAGATAAAAATAAATGTATTATTCTAATGTCAATCTTACAAGAAGACAATACAATAAACTTTTTATAAGACTGACATTGACTTTGTTGAAATCATTTTACGTATATAAAAAGGCAAAAGACAAATTTTCACTGCATACGGAATTTATTAGTAATATATATCGATACTTAGCAGTCACAAATATCGAAACCCACAAACACGAACAGCTGTTGTAACATTAACAGCGCTCTGTTAAGTCAGCGCAGTTAACTGTCAGTTACTTTTTAAAATGTACTTTTCGTTTAGCGCGGACACCACTTTTCTTTCTTGAAGCGCACAACTGACTGAACGCCTTCAAAAAACCGCAGTCCCGTATGTCGCTCAATCTCGCCAATGTCACATAGATAATTAATCAGCTCGCAGCTGCTGGGCGTAGTGCTGTTCTTATTATCTATGATATAGCCCTCCATATAGGGAGTAGTATCCGGCAGCTGTGGCTCGATGATCAGCACCTTAAAGTAGTGCGAGGGCATCGGCAATGGTATCCAGTCGACTATTTGATATTCCAATGTCCAGTTCTCGCCAGGTATAAGCGATGGCAAATACATGGGACCCGTATACACATACACTGAGCCAAATTTCTCCGTCATTTTGGTAACGTGCTGTTCCAACTTTCGCCAAATCTCGCGCTTGAATGCCTTGCAAATACGCGTGGCACCGCAGCTCAGCACAAAGACGTCATTGTAACGCAGATGCAGTGCATCCCCATCCTCATCTGTGGTCAACTTCCGATAGTTTCCCCACAGATGCTCGCATATCCATTTCGGGGCATTTGTGAGCAGGTCCTGCGAAACAATGTAGTCCTTGTGCACATACAGATTCTCCGTGCTGGGCAGTCCGTACTTAATCAGATCCAACAGATCAGGCGTATATGTCGGTGGTCTCCTGTCGAAAAACAAGGCATTGATCGAATCAACCACAGAAAAGACCAAACAATTGCGTATCTTATCCGTCAGACACGATGATCGCTTCCAGAGTCTTGACTCATGATCGGTGCGAAAGGTGGATAACTGGGAGAAAGTCGAATCAAATAAATAGAATAACTAAATGATATATACTTACCATTGGATACAGCTTTTGGCGATGATAGAAGATATAGGGGTCCCTTCGGATCATTCCGAACAGTTGGCGTATGGAAACCTCCTGTTGACAGTAGGCGCCGCAAACGAATCCCATAAAACCCGCTACCGCATAGAACAAACATTGCTGGGCATCAGCTTCCAATAGGGACATTATAATTATAAAACATGCATCTAAAATTAGTTAAGTATAGGTATTTATAGTATCTATTATCTGTCTACTGATGACGCCTATTAACTTTTAATTTTGTCTTGAACTATGCTTGAAAGATATTCAATTCAAGCACTTCTAGAATTTTCTGTGACATATCTTTGAATTCGGCGCCTACTGTGAAAAGTTCCAAGATTTTTAAAAATTTTAAATTAAGTATTATTTTTAAATTTTTATTTTAGGGCTACGAAATAACAATTATTTTTAATTTTTATTTATTCAGATGCACAATGGAAACGTTATCGTTGATTGTGGCGGCAAATCAATTTTAATTCTTATTTTTAATTATTATTTAAAAAGTCAAAAATAATTATAAAAATTCAATTTTTAATTAAAAGTTGTGAAATATCACTTATTTCTTATTTTTTTCAATAAAAATAAAGAGGTTTTTATATTTTTTTATTTTAAAAGTTACAAATAAGAGTAATTCCCTAACTTTTATTTAAAAAAAAAAAAAAAATAAAATAAAGTGAATATCTTTTGAACCAAACAAAATTAAAAAAAAAAATACTAGAAATCATAAAAATTCCAACAATTACTATTTATAAAATAAAAAAATACTATTTATTGGTTTTTTTAATGATTTCTAGTATTTTTTGGTTCAAAAGATATTCACTTTAACTCTTATTTTCTATTTTTAAAATAAAAGTTACGGATAAACTCTTATTTTAAAACGGTTGCTAATATTCCCGATTTCACTGATACTCTTTTTAATTAAGTTTATAGACCATCTCATTTGAATTTAAATTATTTTTAATATTTTCAGCACGATAAATTTATTCAAAATCTCTAAAAACCTGAGATTGACTGGGATAATTACTGCCAAAGATCGCACTGCGTCGCAGTCCATCGAAGAACTTGAGACCCGCAAAATGCTCGATCTCCCGGATGTCGCAGAGAAAGGAGCGCAGCTCCAGTTCTTCGGGTATGGCAGCATTCGGCAGCACATAGGCCTCCATGTAGGGTTTGCCCAGTGGCAGCTTGGACTCGATGGTGATCACCTTGAAATAGTGCGTGGGTACAGCCACCATATTGGAACCGATCATCTGGTATTCGAGGCTCCATTTGTTGGTGCTCTGTTGCCGGGCCTTGTAGAGCGGACCCGTGCACACGTAGACGGAGCCGAAACTTCGGGTAAGGTGCCTCACATAGGTCTCCAGTTTGTTCCAGGCACCGCTGTTGAAGCCCTGGCCAATTTGGGGCGCAATGTTGGTCAAGAAGAAGGTTTCATTGCAATGCTGCTGATGACTACGATGATTTCCGGCTGCCGCCAGATGGCCACGATCAAAGCCCGAGTGTCGATAATCCGCGAGGCTGGCTCGAAAAGTCGAAGGTACACTCAAATCTGGCCGATAGGTGGCGCTGGCACGTCCTACGCCCGGTTGGCCCTGCAATTTCGATCCTTGCAAATGCTCACAGACCCAGTGTGCGACACGATTGCGGCGATCGTAGGACAGCACAAAGTCACTATAGATCCTCACATCAGCCAATCCCGGAAAGCCATATTTCATAATTCTCTGCACATGATGCACTTCCTCATTTTGCGGGGCAAAGAAACGAAACTGTGGGAGGAAGATGTAAGTTTAACTTGAAGATCTTCCAAATTCCCTATTGACTTACGGCCTTAAAGATCTTTCGACTGAGATAGTAGGCATATGGATTCTCTTGCACCAACTGCTGCAGGTCGCGTGTGGCATGCATATGTTGAAAGTAAACGCCAGCCACGAAACAGGCCATCAGAGACGCCGTCCATCCCAGGGCCAATCCCAACGCCAACCAAGGGCGGCCCATAAGAACGTACTATTTCAAAGGAGATTTTTATCCCAGTAACTTAAATTTTAAACTGAACATTTTCTCAAAGGCAATTGTATCCGTTTGCAAACTACGAACACTAGGTGGCGTTTGTTCGTGCTTTGAAAAATATTTCTATTTTAATTTTAAATGTGAGAAATGTAATTCTTTTTAACATATTAACATATTTTCAAAGTCTGAAAATCAACTGCTTTTAATTTATTATTAATTTTAAATAAATTATTTAAATAATATCTGCTTTTCATTGAATATTTAGTTAATGCATTTATATTAAAATAAAAAAAAAAAAATTTCATTTGATTTGGTAATTTAAAATTTTGTCAAAAATTCTGAAAAATCAACTGCTTTTAAAATATTATTATTTTTCACTAAATTCTTTAAAAAATGTATGCTTTTGATTCAATATTTATTTAATTTTTAATGCAATTATATTAAAATACAAAAAAAAGTTTTTAATTTGATTTGGTAATTTTACATTTAGTCAAAAATGAGAACTTTTATATATATAATGGTGGCCATTTACGCGATATCATTTTCAAAAACTAACTAGAAAATTTCTCCTTGGACCGAAATAAATGAATGAGATGACAAACAAAAAAAAAAAAATGTTTTTCCCTCTTTTTTTTTCAAAAACAAATGCTTCCACTTTAAATGGACTACCCTGTACTATTAATTTTAACTAAATTATTTAAATAATTATTGCTTTTTACTCAAAATTTATTTAATGCAATTATATAAAAAAGAAAAAATTTGTTTTGGCAATTTTACATTTAGCCAAAAATCACTAAATTTTTTTTTAACATTTGTTTTTAGGATCACAAATAAATGTTTTATAATAACAAAAGCGGAAATTATTTAAGCTGGTATCTTATTCAGCCATTTATTTTAAATATATGCATAGCATAAACCAACATAATTTCTCCATAGACAAGCTATAATAATATTCAAATATGAAGGGAAGGCAGACATGAATTGAAAATCAATTCGACAAATTCCTTATTATAAAACGAATTGCATTGGTAACGATTTATATCTATATGACAGCGCTTGTCTTGGAACAGCTGTAGATAGTTCAGGATGCTTCAAGATTAATCCGCAATGGGAGTTAAAGTTGGCTCAATCACCTGACTGCCAACTTGGGTATTCACGAAATTGCGATCGAGTCCCTCGAAGAATTTGAGGCCCGTTGCATTTTCGATGTCGCGCACATCGCTGAGCAAAGTGCGCAGATCGGTGTTATCGTTAATCGATGAATTGGGCACGACATACGCCTCGGCATAGGGTGTGCTATTCGCCTGCTTCGGATCGATAATGACGAGCTTGAAGAAATGCGTGGGCACTGCAATGATGGCATTATCCTCCGGCTGGAACTCCAAATACCAATTGTTGCTCTTCATCTCGCGCGGCAGATAAATGGAGCCGCTGTACACATAGATATCGCCATAGACCTGGCTCATGTCGTGGATGTAGTGCAGCAATCGCTCCCAGACATTCGAATTGAAGCCGCGATTCAAAAACGGTTTTATGTTCGACATAAAGAAAACACGCGCCGCCTCCGAGTGCTGAAAACTCATTTCCGACGGGGTTCCATATGGTCGCCGACGAAGCGAAAGCGTTTGGTTCTGCAGTATTGGAGGGAAATTCGTATAGCTGGAGGGCTCGACACGTTCGCACATCCATTGAATGGCCGAATTGCGGCGATCGAATGAGGTCACAAAATTGTACGTCTCATTCAGGCTAATCTCGTTCATGCTCGGAAATCCGTACTTCATAATGCCGCCCATTCGATGAGATTCCGTCGCCCCGCGATCCTCACACAACTCGTTGCCCAACTGCACGTGAAAGATGTCCAGCTATAAGAATATATTCTTATAATATATTTGTAATATTGGGTATTTTATTTATACTCCTGCTTACCAACGCATAGAGCTTTCGCCTTATGAAATAGGCATGGGGATTACGTTGCTCCAACTTCTTGATGTTGCGCATCACATGCTGGTGCTGATAATAGGCGCCCAGGGCGAAGAAAGTTCCCGCTGTGGCAGCAACAATTGCCAACTTACCACTCAGCGGCATGTCCATGTCCACATGTCCAGCGAGAGGCACTCTCGAAATTTTACCAATAAAATACTTATATACACAAAAATTTATCAGTTAAAAATTTAAGGAAAATATTTTATTTATTTAAACAAAATTCAAATTATGTGTTCTGAGTCTAAGAAATATAGCAAATATGTTAAATGTGTACTAGAACAATATCCTCAATGTCAAAGTGACACTTGCTTAAAGCTTTTGGATTAATCTTTCAGAAAGTATTGTTGCGTCATTTTATTGATCGCTTAATCATTAATCATGGATTAATCTTGGTATTAAAAACTTAATTGAGAAACCAGTTAACAGCTAGCCAAGCTTTGCATTAGCAATAAATTGATTTATAAAGTAAGTTAATTACACTTTTGTAAAGCTTTTGGATTTATCTTCTTTAATGTAGCTTTATAATAATCGCAATTAGTTTAAAGCTACTTTGCTAAGCCTTTAAAAATCCTATAAAAGTGGCCATCTCTCATTAACAAAAGCTTTTTAATTTTCTTATTACGTATACAGAGAGAGAAATAATTTATCTTTTAGAAAGTATAATGCTGCATAAAACTTTTGGATTAATCTTGTTATTAAAAGCTAAATAATGAAACCAATTAACAGCTAGCTAAGCTTTGGAGTAGCATTAAAATGATTTAAAAAGTATCTAAATTACACTTTTGTAAAGCTTTGGGATAAATCTTCTTTAGTGTAGCTTTATGATAATCGCAATTAGTTTAAAGATACTTTGCTAAGCCCTTAAAAATCCTCTAAAGGTGTCCATCTCTCATTAACAAAAGTTTCTTAATTTTCTTGTTACAGAGTGAGAAATATTGTGCTTTCAGAAGCTTTCGCCGCGCTTACACAGATTAAAATAGTAATTTCTGGCTGTATTATGTGCATTAATTGAGTCTGTTGTCTGCGACACAGTACACAAAACGTTATCCCTTTTGGCCATGTGAAAAGTTTTCATGTCTTGTGGCAAGTTTTGCCCCCTTGTCGGTAAATCCACTGCCAACACTTGAGCGCACTTGCCAACTGCATTAAGTCAATAAGAAAAGTTGCAGTCATCGTTTGGCACAACTCCTTTCTGCTCTTCTCCCGCCGTCACCAAAAACTGACCCTACACAAGTTTATAATAAGCGAACGAGTCCAACGGCTGACTAAACCAAAAACGCGGCCTCAAGATTTATTCGCAAAAGCTCGTCGCACTTTGTTATGCTTAAAAATGTTAGTTGCGGATTTACAGTTCTCCGCTTTTCAAGTCAAAAGTTTGGTCGGGCCTTACCATAAAAGTTCAACCATTGACAGCAACAAAAAAACAAGGAGGGCTAAAAGGATTGCCCAACCATGGCCAACAGCTAAGTAGTTGATTTTTGTGGGGCTTTGCGGACTGTGAGAACGAACTGTTTATTATTCGAAATAGAGCTGAAAACATATCGATAGTGGATTTACTTTACGATAGTAGTTATATAATTTAAGCTCACAGCTTAGTTGACCCACAAAATAT